>CM021103.1:216633111-216679562 GCA_007115665.2 Sequoiadendron giganteum
GAGAACCTTTTTGTTTGATGTGGACACTGCAACGGTGAATAGCGCTACCCTATGGTGATTTCGCTACCTTCCCTCAATAACTAATATGGAATTTTGTCTGTTCGCTTCCCCATGTTTTATCAATGATTGCATATAATCATTTGGGGAATATCACGAATTTTGTTGAAATTATTTTCAAATGAATATGAAATGTAATCATAATTTAGTTGGATGCTTGTTGCTCCCCTATTCTATAAAGTGTATTTCATGGCTAATTATGAGGAGGAGAGGAGTTCAAGTTTTTGGAGTCTTAGAAAGGTCCAGGTGAAAAATGATAACCTTAGAAAAGGAGCATAATGTAAGCAAATAAATTAAAGGATATTCTAGGAACCAATTTTTTGGTATATAGTTATGATGTAATTATCTTAAAAGGGTTTTACAGTAACACTAGTAATATAAAATATCAATTTAAAGTATGTGTTCTCCTGTGTAATTTCTTTGCAGACTATGAATGGAATTGTTAAGGATAGTTTCATTTGTCTTCTATTATTTAAGTCCAATGAATGATGCTACTTATTCTTCAATTGAACGGGTTGATTAAATGCTAAAGTGAGATAATGGGTTTGTGAGGAAATGATATAAGATTTTGTAAGAAACCATGTTTTAGATACAATGAGTTGAATGTTAAAAGGTAGTATATCAATGGCCCATAGATTGCTAGGTTAAACTATTAATGTATTATTGATTAATTCCATAATGACTTCTTTGTCCCATGAATGAAGCACTAATCTCTTCATTAGTTTATCCAAGATCAAATTGAGTTTAGTCATGCATCTAGCTAAAGTCTTATAATAAGGAACAAGTCATAATAACCATCATTTGAAGAATGTATCAATATGAAGCATTATTTGGTTCCTAGCTATAGATAGTTTTTATTTGAAGGCTAGCTAAGCCTTTAGTGAATTTTATCTGTGTATTTAAGAGAAATTCATCTCTGTATAGAAGTTCTCTTAACTAAATGAGTATCTTAGGATTAAAAATAGGATTACCCTCCTGGGTTTCATAGAGCCCGAAGAGTAGAAGTAAGGAATCTTAGATCCTTTCTTATGTGTTGGAAAATCCTTGTCCTTATTAATGATTGAACCCTATAAATTTCATAGTTAAGGGATGAGATCAAGTTTGGTTCATAAAAAAACACCAACACTTGCATAGCTTAACACTATGGTTACATGATCCTATAGACCAAGAGTGCAGTGAAAGAAATAAATCATACTTTTATTGTAATTGATGCATTGACTAGAAAAATCCACATAAAGATTGAGGAAACCTTTCCACTTCCTAGCTTCAATCATCAAAGCTTTTCCAAAAAGAATAGTGTCATCCACAAATTGCTGGATAGTAATAGGATCAAGGGTGGAGGCTGGTCTGACACCCTTGATGGAGCCCTTTGACCACATCACATTCTTGCTCAACACTTCATCCACCATTATGAATAAATAAGGGGATAGGTGGTCTCCCTATCTGATTCCCTTCCTAGCCTCAAATAACTCTTGGGATACTCCATTGACTAAAATAGAAAAATTCACCATGGAGACACATTCCATGATTAAATTGACAAATTTTTGGTTGAAGCCAAAATTAACAAGAAATTTAGGGAGAAAATTCCATATGACTTTATCATAAGCTTTGGAAATGTCTAGCTTAAAATCCATGCTAGGGTTGTTACACATATCCATATAGTGTAGAGTTTGATGGGTGGATAGAGAAACATCCAGAATATGTCAGCCAGGAAAAAAACCTTTCTTCCTAGGACCAATCATTTTCTCCAAAAGGGGTTTCAACCGTTTCACCAATATTTTAGAGAAAATCTTATAAACAATATTGGAAAGACTAATAGGATAGAAACCAAACATGGTTAGAGGGTCCTCAATTTGGGGACTAAAGCCATGAAAGTGTGGTTCAACTGTTTAAGCATTTTTCTAGAGTTGAAAAAATCCCTAATAGCAAGGGTAAGGTCCTTCCCCACAATCTCCCAAAAGGTTAGGAAAAAAGCTAGGGGGAAACCATTGGGCCCAAGGGATTTATAGGCACCCATAGTAAACACAACAAATCTAACCTCCTTAGAAGAACCACCCTCATAATAGAATCATTATCCTCAAGCGTTATAGGAGTAGAGAGAGGTTCCAATAGTAGATCAACCAATCCAGGGTCAGGAGCCTCTAAAGGAAGCGAGTAAGCATGCTTAAAGTGATTAAAATCCAGTAGACCAATCTTTAAGGGATCAGTTACTTCATCCCCAACCTCATTTTTTAGTTTTTTATCTGATTCCTTTTTCTATGTTTAATAGCCAACACATGGAAGAAATATGTGTTCTGGTCCCCCTCAACAAGCCACTATATTCTTGACTTTTGTTTCCATAAAACTTCTTCTTTCTTTAGAATTTTCTCCCATTCTAATCGCTTCTCCTTTTACTGTTGACCCGTCAAAATACTATTATCTCCATCTTCCATTCTTTTTTGTAACTCACCAAGTTTATTAGCCACCACCCACTTTTTATGGAACAAATCTCTAAAAACATGTTTATTCCACCCTTTAACCATGTATTTGACATGTTTGAGTCTTTGAGAGAGCCTGAACATAGGGGAGACTTGCACCAGTATATTCCACCAAGTAGCAATCTTGTTCTAGAAGTTCAGATGAGCATTCCACATAATTTTGAACCTAAAGGGGAACATACCAACAACATAGTAGTAATTTGGGAGTAACATCAAAGGATTGTGGTCTAAGATAGATCTAGGGAGAGCCTACAAATAAGCATTAAGAAGAGTAGTCCAATTGGGAGAAATGAGGAATCTATCAAGGTAGACTTGGATCAAATCAGCCCCAAGGTGTAGATTAGAATAGGTAAACAACTAGCCTTGCAGGCCAATATCAACCAAACCAATACAATTCAAAAAGTCAACCAAATCAACCATATTGTGAGAATAATCAGTTAGATCCCCACTCTTCTCTGAAGGATAAAGGGGGGAGTTAAAATCCCTTTCCACAATTCATCGACCATCCTTGTTATCCAAAATCTAGTTAGAAATCACCTTCCAAAGGGATTTACTTGCATTCCTAATATTGGGAGCATAAAAATTTATCAAGGAATAGGAGCCCCCAGAATTGGAGAAATTTATACCAAGGAAATTCTTACATTGGAATAATTTAGAGCCAGTGATCTGAGTAGGATTCCATAAAACAAAAAAACCACTAGATGACCCATTGGCATCACAACAAGGAAAGACAACATTACTCCAAATAAATTTGGCAATGGATTCAAAATTGGTTTTCTTCATCTTAGTTTCTTGAAGGAGTAAAATATCAACCTTATGTTCTAGAACATAATTCTTCAGTGCCAGCTGCTTGTCGGGACTATTTAGCCCTCTCACATTCCAAGATAGGACTTTCATTTAGAAATTTTCTTTGAGGAGACTTCCAATGTCCTATGTTTATCAATCACAATTTATTTTTTTGTTTCTCTATGTCTGGTCAACCGCTAGTGAGGTCTATCTGGCTTGGAATCACCATCCACATCTAATTTCTTCTGTTTTCCCTTCTTCTTAGGAGTTGACTAGAACTCTTCTTCCATATTTTACACTTGGGACACCATAATCTCTTCATTCTATCTTGGATAGTTTACACTTGGGACACCACAATCTCTTCATTCTATCCTGGATAGGGTGAAACTTTCTTCTTGACTTCATCCTAAATTTTTCCTTCCTCCACACCTTTTAGAGAGAGAGGTAACTCTAAGCAAACACCAAAGTCTTGAGAACCACTAGGAAAGTAACCATTGGGTCCCAAAGTAGAACCAGAGGGAACCACATCTATAGACACATGCTTCATAGGGTCATCAATCAAAGGAATCATAGGGTCATCAAGCACAGGCTTGGCTAGGGATTCAATAATCTTAAGAAGATCATATTCAAAGGGGAAGCCATTGGAGTGAGTCTCTGTAGGTGGAGCATGAGGATATGGGTCATGAAGAAATTATTGATGTTTTATGATGTTGATATGACTCAATATTTCCCGTGAAGATGTGAGTTGATGAATTTCCCTTAGTCAGGTGCAAGACCAATTTATTATGCGTAAGGGATAATGGTGAATGTAAGGGATGATCATGATACTAAATGTTGGTGGTTCCCAAGCCATGGAAGGATAACAAAGTTTATTATGAACAAGCAATATGTATGAATGGATGAGTGGAAAGGATGAAGGACCAAATAGAATGACAGTAGATAGACGAGCATAGATTGACTACACATGGCACGTTTTTTCCAGGTTCTCACCATGGTACTTATCCAAAGCGCCATTGAAGTGGTTTTCAATTTTTGATGAATTATTTCCCTTCACTATTTTTTTTGTCACCAAGACACATATTTGCCAAGTTTTCATTAGGGTGACCATTTTTTTATTTTTTTGCATTTTTTAAACTTTTTTGAAGGGATACTCTGAGAATCAAGTGTAGTACTTGCAAAGATTCATTATATTAATAGATGTAGACAATGGTTCTCCTTTAGGAGTAGAAAACTAATAAGCACTAGATCCATATGTTGCAGTGATAATATATGAGCCAAATCAATTAGGCTCAAATTTCCTATGTTTTTCTCATTTTGCTTGATTCTTCAAATTTTCCTTTAGGACCAAGTCACCAATGCCAAAGTATCTAGAATGAACCTTCTTATTGTAACTACATTGAAGGTGATTTTTATATGCTTCAAAATGTTTCAAATATTTTTTATCTTTTCATCCAGTAACTTTGGCTCCTGTAGATGGGATACACGATATTCTTCTTGATCAATGAAGCCTTGCATAGAGACTTGTAGGGATGGTAACTAAACCTCTATAGGAAGTATTGATTCAAAACTAAATATAAGGGAGTGCAGGGTAGCTCTTGTAGGAGTGCAAAAACTGGTATGATAGGCCCATAAAGAAGGATTAAGTTGTAGGTTCCAATCACAACTAGCATCATTAATAGTCTTTTTCAAGATTTTTAGGATAGTATTATTAGATGCCTCGGCTTGGCCATTACCTTGGGGGTAATACATAGTAGAAAAATGATGTTGGATATGGATTTTTTCACAAAGCTCATGGAAATCTTTGTTCTTAAAAGGGTGATCATTATCAGTAATAATGAATTATGGGATACCATAGCGGAAAATGATGTAATTTAGGATGAACCTGGCTATCTACTTTCGAGTAATGTAAGTTAGTGGGATGGCTTCGATCCATTTTGTGAAATATTCAGAGGCAACAAGGATAAAATTATGTCCATTAGAAGAGGTGGGATGTATATTTCCCATGAGGTCGAGTCCCCATTGAGAAAATGGCCATGGCTAAGTAAGTAGTTGTAGTTCCTAAGCTTATGCATGTCTAAGATCTCCATGAATCTGACACTAATGACATTTCTTCACAAAGTGATAGGCATCACACTCCATTGTAGGCCAATAGGAACCAATTCTCATGAGCTTTTTGGCTAAGGTTGTTTGTGCTTCATTTAAGTCATGAAATTAGAGGAGGGTACTATCTAGGCTATCACAATAAAGGGTATCTCTGATGATCACATATTTAGATTCTTGTTAGATAAAGGTTTTGTGATGGTTCGGGGACAATTCAGGAGGTATGATTTGGTCATGCAAATAGCTGTAGATGTCTTTATACCAAGGGGATTCAAGATCAAAAAGTTCATAGACAAGTTCAGTTTCAGGGACATCGAATGTAGGGATCAACATTTACTCCACCAAGAACTCATATTGTGAGGAATTGTTGGGAATATCTAGGAGAGATCCAATTGTAGCCATTGTGTCAGCTTCTTTGTTTTGGATTCTCAGTATCTGCTCAAAGGAGATATTATCAATGTATAGTCTAAAACTGTCTACCATGTTCTTGTATGGCATCAATTTTGTATCCTTGGTGTCATAGTCATCATTAAATTTTTTAATCACTAATTGAGAATCACCGTAGACTTGAAGACCCTTGATTTTCCATTTTATTGCTATCTGAAGTCTTGTCAACAATGCCTCATATTCTATTATGTTATTAGTGCATGGGAATGTTATTCAAAATGACTTGGGAATGAAAACTCCTTGAGGTGTGATGAATAAAATCCCATCTCCTAAACCATGACTTGTGTAAGATCCATCAAAATATAGTTTCCATGTTGTTGGTGTGTCTATGAAAAAGATTGATTCATCAAGGAAATCAAATATCAAAGGATCGTCTACCTTTACTGGTGCATCTGTGAGTTGATCTACTATCACTTGTCCTTTATTTATTTTCTATCTATAAAATCAATGTCATATTCACTCAAGATCATGACCCACTTAGCTAGTCTTCCTATCAAAGCTACTTTGTTGAGGAGATATTTGAGAGGATCAATTTTGGCAATCAGTTTTGTCTTATTATTCAACATGTAATGTCTTAGTTTTTATGTTGTAAATACCACTACTAGACATGCTCATTCAATAAGCTATAGTTCAACTCATATCCAACTAGGTTGTGATTGATGTAATATATAGCCTATTCTTTGCCATAATTGTTATTATGTGCTAGTAATTCCCCTAGTGCTAATGTTGTTGTTGTCACATATAATATCAAATATCTTCCATCAATTGGAGGCATAAGAACTAGTAGAGTTAGTAGGTAGTTTTTGATCTAATCAAATGCTTCTTAACACTCTTTTATCCAATTGAAGGGAATGCATTTCCTTAGGATATGTTGAAAAGGATGGATTTTATCTACTAATTGAGCGATGAATCTATGGATTGATTGTAGTCTTCCTTGTAATGTTTTTAACTAACTGATATTGGTTGGTGGTGGAATCTCTAAGATAGATTTTAATTTCTCTGGTTCAACTTATATTCCTCTATGTGAGACAATGTAGCCAAGAAGCTTTCCTTATTAGACCCCAAAAACACATTTCTTTGGATTTAGTCTGAGTTGGTATTTTTCCAGTTGTGTGAAAATATTTTCCAATAATGCTAAGTGTCCACTTAGTTCTAGAGATTTAGAGAGAATTTCATCGACATAGTCTTCCATAAGCACATGCATATAGTCATGAAAAATTATAGTCACAACTCTTTGGTATGTAGCTCTAGAATTTTTTAGTCTGGATGGCATCATATTCCAAAAGAAAGTTCCTCAAGAACATGTGAAAGTTATCTTTGGTTGATCTTCAATAGTAATTCTTATTTGGTTATAACCCGAGAATTCATCCATAAGTGATAGCATTTCATATCGAGTTGCCAGGTCTACTATGATGTCAATGTTTGTCAGTGGGAAATCATCTTTGGGATAAGCTTTGTTGAGATCTTTGAAATCCATGTAGATTCTAATTTGACCATTTGGTTTGGTGATAGGAACAAGGTTTGATATCCAATATTTGTAATCAATAGAATGAATGAATCCAACATCTAGAAGTTTCTTCAATTCTACCTTGACAAGGAGTCCAATATGTGGCTTCATTTTTCTTAGCTTCTATTTGTATGGTTTGACATTTTGTTGTAGTGGTAAGTGATGTAGAACTAGTTTAGGATCCAATCTAGGCATGTTAGTGTACGACCAAGAAAAATTAACTTTGTGGGATGGTGAAATCTTACACATTGATTGTGTAGATTCAGTCATCCTCATAGAATAACATGGTTCATTTCTCCAAATAAAATGCTAAAACTAGATCAAAAATGCATGGAGAAAAGGAAATACAACCTATTCTATTCTATGATGGATTGGTGCCCTCCATGAAGATGTGAGAGAGCCCTTTCCCAATCCCTTTCTAAGTCAAATGAGATATACAATGAGTTGCTATGAGCTCAAGTTGCCTATAGTTTAGATGCCTTCAAATTGTGTTCTAAAATGAGAGAAGATGCATTGCTTTTATAGAAGAAGTTGAGAGAAGAGAGGCCAAGTTTAGCCAATGTGGGACTAAATCCCCTCCAATAGAATAGAGACACTTGGCATGATGGGATTGGTCAAAGCTTGTGCAAGTTTTGGCCAATGTGCCCATTCAAATTTGAAAAATGTCAATAAATGCATGTTGTTGAGGGTTTTGGGGGGAATAATCTTTGTTCAAAAAAGTCAAAGATGAGAGTTATTGAGGGAAAATAACTCTTTTTAATAAATCAATAAATTGATTTATTGATGCAAGTGGGTGGGTTAGTTAGGAGTTTAGATTTGACTCTAGTTGAGTCAAAAGCTAGAGAATGCTAATCATGATTAGAAGTTAATTAATTTAGATTAATTAACTTAGGGGATTTTAGGGATTTGATATTTGATTTTAAATCAGTTTGATTTATTAAATCAAATAAGAAGAACCTTAGGAACTTAATTAAATAATTTGATTTATTTAATTAAGCTTGATGAACCTTAGGATTAAATCAATAAATTGCTTTAATTGATTAGTAGAAGAAACGAATGCATGATGTTAGTTACAGTGGAATGCATAATGTTATTTTTGGATGTCTACATTTTGCCCCTCTTTGAAGCAATGTACTCGTTGCATTGGTTCAAAGAATGATGTTGTCGGCATCAAAATTAAAAAATTCTTTGGTTTTTTCGGATGCCCCAGTGGAAAATAAGTACGTTAGTACATTGCCCCCTCGAGAGATCGAGCGAAAAGATACAATTTGAGGTGGATCTCGCGACAAAGAGGTTCAAAATGGATGTATGGATGGTTAGACTATATGATAATGATGATGAAAATGAGATGTTTGGAAGATGCTTAGGATAACAAATTTATATTATCGTAAACAACTTTAAATGATTATGCAATACATGTGAGATGGATGAGATGGATGATGTTGTCCTGATATGATGGTATGACATGATTATGCGAAATGAGAATATGGATGCAATATGGATGCATTGTTAGCGTGACAGAAGATAGAAGAACGAGAGGGATAAACCCTTAAATCTAAGAAGATGAAGAAGTCCAACAAGTCTCCTAGTCATCAAGACTTTATTGGATATGACGATGAATGATGATGATGTGTTGCTTATCCAGGGATGGGAGAGAGCGTACCTTTCTTTATGTTTGATAACACATGTAGGTGCGATGCATCAAGGTATTAAGAACCAGGATGGCATTGTGCCTAGTGTGATGGAATTTAACTCGACAATCAGATAGGAGTACTCTTGTTCACACTTGACAGACATAACCTTATTCAGAATGCAGTTCAGAGATTCTAGACATCTCGAGCCAAAACATAAAAAGGCAAGCCTTCTTATGTGGTCAACAAGATACCTAAAACATCCTTCCTACAAACAAAACAAAGTATGTGTGATGAAGTTATTTTACAAGAATATCCAACAAGCACAACAGATAAAAAGATACTAATCATTGCCCCATTCCTTTCTCTCTAAACTAGTTTTGTTTAGGCATCATCGAGAGGTCCTTGGAATGAGCGGAAAATAAGATAAGTCTAAAAGACTAAAATAAAGTAAACAAACAAGCTGATGTTCTTCGTATTGCTAGCCAAGACTAAACTACTGTGGGGTACCTAATGCTTATGTCCATCACAAGAAAGCTTCATCCTAGGACATGTAGTGATCAGGGTTTTGGTGAGACTGATTGCGTGATAAGCTATTGATACTCCGAGTTGACCAACTTGCTAACTTACTGACTTAGACCTTCGAGACTTTGACGATTAGGCGTTCACTTTAGAACCTACTAAACTTGCTTCTGACTAACTCACCAAAGGGTGAAAGCGACGATGATTTATTATGAGTGATGACAATCACGAGTGAAAGCGAGATGAAATGGATGCACCATTTTGGTTTTTTTTCAAATGTTTTGAGGCTGTTTTTGGTATTTTTGGAATTTTACAAATGTTTTTGGTATTTTCAAGATTTTCCAATGTTTTTGGTATTTTCAAGATTTTACAACGAATAGACTAACTTAAAGACCTATCCTAGGGGTCTTGGGAGTTGATCCATAGATTATCCTTGCCTACGTTATATACGCAGAGACCACGTAGTTCGACTGGTGGTAGACTGACTTGATGATAAAATGGACAAATGGATTGCCATTTTATTGCCTAAAGGACTGACTTAAGATGCAAACTAGATGGGCAAATGGATTGCCAATGCGACGGATGCCTAAAGGACTGACCCAACCGTCTCGAGGGATGATCAAAGATCACCCTTGCCTACGTTCAAGCTCAGAGATGACGTAGTTCGACAAGGTAGAAAAAACTGACAAGACTTAATGATGAAATTTTTGAAGATTTTCTGATATTTCGACATGTTTTTGGATTTTTGATGATTTTTCTGATGTTTTTGTTTTTGATGGATTTTTTGAATGTTTTTGGTTTTTTGGAGTTTTTTGAATGTTTTTGGAATTTTTGATGAATTTTGAAAAAGATCACGAGAATATACACGAATCCATCCGATGTTGCGAGAACGTGCCCCCAGTGTGGTGCGATAGACTACTTCGATAAAGGCAGGATAGACTGACCTTTGAAATGCCAAGTAGTTCCAATGGTGGAATATAGTATAGATACCAACGCAGGCTATGGTATGGATGCGAGCGGATAAGTGGAATGTGATGGAGTGGATGAGTTGTGCAGATCCTGATAGATGGGGAAGGTACTTTATTTACACTTGACGCCTGTTTGCCAGGTTTTCACCAAGGTATTTTCCCAAAGCGCCACCGAAGTGGTTTTCACTAGAGGACGATTTTTTCTCTTTACTATTTTTCAATCCTTTTCTGATTTTTTTGGATTTTTTGATCTTTTGATTTTTTTTGTTGTCACCAAGATGCCTGTTTGCCAGGTTTTCATCGAGGTAACCATTTTTTCAGGACTTTTTCTGATTGTTTTTGTATTTTCTGGTTCTATACCTTGCAATGTTTAGGCATAAAACTTTTTGAGATGAGAGTTATTCAGAGGCTCCTGCAGAGGCTCGCCTTCTGGTGTTGCTAGTTGATATGCCCCTGATGTGTAACTTGCAGTGATGACGAAAGGTCCCAGCCAGTTGGGCTCAAATTTTCCCTTTGTATCTGGATTTGGCACGTTCTTTTGGTTTTCTTTCAGCACGAGGTCACCAACTTGGAAAGTGCGTTGTCTGATGTTCTTGTTGTAGCTCCTTTTTAGGCGATTCTGGTACACTTGTAGATGATTAAGGGCATCCATGCGCCTTTCATCTAGTAATTCCAGCTCATTGAGTCTTGTGACCCTGTATTCCTCATCTGTGATAAGGTTTTGCAGTGATATCCTTAGTGATGGGAGCTTGATCTCAATGGGGAGTATGGCCTCTGATCCGTAGACCAGAGAGAATGGGGTGGCGCCTGTTGGCATGCGGATGCTGGTGCGGTAGGCCCATAAGGCGGGATTTAACTGTAGATGCCAGTCACGACCAGAGTCATTGACTGTTTTCTTGAGGATTTTCAAAATGGTTTTATTTGTAGCTTCTGCTTGGCCATTGCCTTGTGGATAATATGGAGTGGAAAAGCGATGCTTGATTTTGAATTTTTCACACAAGTCACGGACATCCTGATTCTTGAAGGGTGTCCCATTATCAGAGATAATGGATTGGGGGACACCGTACCGACAAATGAGGTAATTCAGGATAAACTTGGATATCTGCTTTCCGATGATGTAGGTCATGGGAATTGCTTCGACCCACTTAGTGAAGTATTTGGTGGCGGTGATAATGAATTTATGGCCATTGGATGAGGTGGGTGATATTTTACCAATGAGATCAAGCCCCCATTGTGAAAAGGGCCAAGGTGTAACAATAGGATGCAGTTCTTGAGCTGGTGCATGAATAAGATCTCCATGCTGTTGGCATTGCAAGCATTTTCTGACAAAATTGTGTGCCTCTTTTTCCATCGTCGGCCAGTAGTACCCTGTTCTTAGCAACTTTTTAGCCAAGGTCATACCACTTGAGTGTGACCCACACGTGCTATTTTGTACCTCAGTTAGATCAGTCAGGGCTTCCTCGGGTTTTAAACAATGTAACAGGGTTCCATCGGTAATCCTACGGAAGAGGGTCTCTCCTAGGATGACGAATTGTGAAGTTCTTTTGATGAAAGTGCGTTTTAGGTTCGGGGTGATGTCAGTGGGGAGGATTCCTAACTTTAGGTAGGTGTATATATCATGATACCAAAGATCATCGGGACCAACGAGTTCACATGCGTATTCTAACTCTGGTACCTCGAATGTGGGTATGAGAAGCTGCTCTACGAGGAATTCATGTTTTGAGACGTTACGAGGGATGTCGAGTAAGGATCCAATTGTCGCCATTGCATCAGCCGCTCTGTTGTTTGTCCTCGGTATCTGCTCAAAGGTAATATCGATGAAAGATTCCTTGAGGCTTTCTACCACCTTCTTGTATGGTGTGAGCTTATCATCCTTGGTTTGGTATTCGCCGTTGACTTGGTTGATGATAAGTTGTGAGTCGCCATAGACTTTTAGTGCCATGATTCGCCATTGTGTTGCAATCTTGAGTCCTATGGTCAAAGCCTCATATTCTGCTATATTGTTCATACAAGGGAATGCCAGCTTGTATGATCTAGGTATGCAGTCTCCTTGTGGCGTGATGAAAAACACACCAGCTCCTGACCCATGTTGTGTGTGAGAGCAATCAAAGTATAACTTCCAGTGGTCTGCTGCACCAAGGTTAAAAAGGGACTCATCTAGGAATTCTGATATGAGTGGATTATCTATGTAGAGGGGAGCTTCTGCTAGCTGATCCGCAATAACTTTCCCTTTTATGGCTTTTCGTTCTACATACTCGATATCATGTTCAGATAATATCATTACCCACTTAGCCATTCTACCTGTAAGTGCTGCTTTTGTCAATGGGTACTTTAGAGGGTCTATTTTGGCAATCAACTTGATTTGGTGCGCTAGCATGTAGTGTCTAAATTTCTGAGCCGCAAATACCAATGCTAGGCAAGCTTTCTCTATTGATGTGTAATTGAGCTCATGTCCCACCATTGTTCTACTGATATAGTAGATAGCCCTCTCGGTTCCCTTTTCATCATGTTGGGCTAAAAGGGCCCCCAGGGTAGCTATTGTTGCGGAGATATATAGGATTAATGATTTCCCCACAATTGGTGGCATCAATACAGGTGGTGTAAGTAGATATTCTTTTATTTTGTTGAATGCTTGCTCCCATTTGTCATCCCATCTGAAAGCTACTCCCTTGTGAAGTAGGTGTGAATAGGCAATCTGTTTATCTGCCAATTGTGCTATGAATCTTCGGATGGACTGGAGTCTTCCTTGCAATCCTCTTAGTTGTTTCAACGTTCTTGGTGTTTCATTTCGAGGATTGCTTTTACCTTTGCAGGGTCTACCTCTATCCCTCTCATTGAAACTATGTATCCTAGCAGCTTCCCTGATTGTACCCCAAAGACACACTTCTTCGGGTTGAGTCTAACCTTATATTGTTCGAGCCTATCAAAGATAGCACTTAGAGTTGCTATATGGTCTTGTCTCTTCTTTGATTTAGCAAGTATGTCATCTACATAATCTTTAACTATTTTGTGGATCATGTTGTGGAAGATTAATGTCATGGCTCTTTGGTAGGTAGCTCCTGCATTCTTCAACCCAAATGGCATTACATTCCAGCAGTAGGTGCCCCAAGGACATGTGAATTCTATCTTGTGTTGGTCTTCTTTTGCAATCAATATCTGGTTGTACCCCGAGAAACCATCCATTAGGGATAGCATCTCATGTCTGGCCATCATATCCACTATCATGTCAATGTTGGGTAGTGGAAAGTCATCCTTGGGACATGCTTTGTTTAGGTCTCTGAAATCAGTGCAGATGTGGATGCCCCCTTTTGGTTTTGAGACTAGTACGAGGTTAGATACCCCTTCTTGGATAGTCAATCGGGCATATGAAGCCAACATCCAGAAGTTTCTGTAGCTCAATCTTTACAAGCAAGGCTATTTGTGGGTGCATCTTCCTTAGCTTCTGTCTGACTGGTTTTGCTCCGGGGTGAACGGCCAAATGATGTACTACTACTTCAGGATCCAGGCCTGGCATGTCTGCATAGGTCCACGCAAAATTTACCTTTCTCTCCTTTAGGAAAGCTTCCAGTAGTTTTTGTTCTTCTTCTAGGAGGGATTCTGCATAGAAGGTAATTTGTGGTTTTGATTCTATACCTAAGTTGACCGGGTTGCACTATTCTGCCAATACTATTGACTTCTCCTGGTGTAGAGTAGTAGGGGGAAGATTGAATCCTTCATCCTCTGGCGCCTCAGAGAGGTTTTCACCATTGGATGCATCCTTTATTTTTACTATTTTATGGTTAGAGAGTGCCACAGTGTGGTTTTCACTCAATAACTCTGAGAATATTCTCAATCTTTTTCTTTTGCGACTGAAAGACTCAATCGTCTCCCCATAGTATGCTTGTGTGTCTAGAGTGATATCAAATCCTGCCTTGTGATCTCCACATGGAATAGTATCCCTTAGTCCCATGAATTCCGAGAGAGCCTCATCGTTTTCGAATGAGTCTAGAATCGACGGTCCCCGTTGGTCGTGATCGATGAGTTGGGGGTATACTAAGTGGATTTGGTGTGTTTGTTGGATTGGCTCAGCGGGTGAGACACTAATCATCAATAAGGTGGAATCTTCAAAGAGCCTAGGTAAGCCACCTATGGTGTCATCGTTGTCACTGCTACTACAAACGTCAGTTATGTCAAATGTGAAGTTATCGAGAGGTAGGCCTATGGATACAGGTAATCTAAGGTCAGTTGCCGAGACCCAAGGAGAGGACCTGACTACCCTATTAGGAACACTTCTGCCACGCACAGTTATACTCGGAGGGGTACAGCCGAGGCCAAGGTTTTGCGTTCTTCTTTCTGCAATGATGGGCTCCAACCGTCCATCACTGTTTCTTCCTAGGCTTTCATTCCTGTTATAGCCCATGTCGAACATCATTTGTAACCCTCTGTTTGTTTCCTCCATGGGTAGGGTGGGAGTGGGTCTTTCATCTTGGTACAGAGTGTTTGTGATGTCCTCCTCGTCCACATTTTCCTAACTGAGATCCCCCCAACTGTGGAATCCAGAGGGTTCTGTTCTAGTGTGGATAGGTCTTTGAGTCAATTGTGGTTGCCCATGTGATCTAGGAGATTGTGGTAACTCTCCTACAACAAAAGCATTTCTCTTCATTCTATAATCACCACATCCATTGTCCTGTATCATGTTCTTGATCTCGGATATGTCGGGGATGGTGAGTGTCTCTGTCGCAGAAGTGGAGGCGAGATTAGCTGGGTCTATGTATGAAGTGGATGGTCCTTCATCATTTTTAGGTACTTGAGGGATCTTGTAAAACTTGGCTTCCAAGTTTTTGCAATAGGCAAAGGGTTCGGGATCCCCATATATGGTAACCTCCTCATTTTGATATGAGAACTTAATGCACTAATGGTAGGTTGAGGCCACTGCTTTCATTCCATGTATCCATGGGCGTCCCAGGAGGATGTTGTATGGAAAATCAAGGTCAAGAACTTGACAAGTTGTTTCCATGGTTGCTGGCCCCACTTGGATGGGGATCTTGATAGTGCCCTGAGACACTCTTTCTTGGTCATCATATGCTCTTATGGTGATACTTTTTTTTTTATTGATGGAATCCTCGGCAAATCCCAATTTCTTTATAAGTTTTAGAGAACAAATATTAAGACCTGCACCACCATCTACCAGGACTCGCTTGACTTTCTTTTTATGAACTAGGATTTGGAGGTGAAGTGCCCGGTTATGAGATGGCTGCGGGGGGAAATCTTGGTCCGAAAATGTGATGAGATTCAGGGTAACGATGTTACCTACCATAGCCTGAAATTTCTCTGTGTCAAGGGTAGCAGCGACGGTAGAGGCAACTAGTGCTTCATCCAGGATCTGTCAATGAGCGGCGGAGATTTTTAGTAATTCCATGATGGATATTTGTGTGGGTGTTCTCTTCAGTTGGTCAATTACATTGTAATCATAGGGAACGGCCTTTGTGTTGGTAATGGGGGTCTTAGCAGGTGCCCCGACAATGGTAACTTTTCCGCCTCGTGTGGTGACTCCACAGTCATTGTTGGTTCCCTTGATATTTATGACAGTGACCAACTCGTCGACACATCCGACTATCTCCTCGTATACTAGATTGGCACTAGCATACTTTTGTTTACCCTTATTATTCCCTTGGTTATTTCCCTGATTATGATTCGGCATCGGATTCGTGTAGATTTTTAGGTCTTGGTTTCCGGCTGGCTGCTCGATGTTGATGACCTTATCCTTGATGAGGTCTTGGATGATATTCTTGAGTCTCATCCAGTTGGCGGTGGTGTGTCCTTTAACTTTGTGGATGTCACACAGGAGATTCTCGTTGTACCACGGTGGTTTGGTCATGGGCTCTGTGTATTGTTCAGAGTTAGAAATTTTGATTAGGTTCTCTTTGACCAATTTCTTCATGACAGACTGAATCGATTCACCAAGGGCTGTGAACTTCCTCTTGGGGGGAAACTTGTTACGAGGAGGTGGTCCTCCTTGATTACCCACATTGTTGACTTGGCTGGTGGAAGGTGGTTGTGACTGTGCTACTACCGCATTAGCCTGCACATTGTTGTGGTTATGAGTTTGTGGATGATGACGATTTTGGGTATTTTGCTTAGGAGCACTGATGACTACCTTAACATCGACCATGTTCGAGGTTTATCATTGTAGTTGTTGGACGGTCGGTTATCCTGCGGTGGAGTGAATGTAGGTGCGCCTCCTCGCGTAGTAAGGGCTCTTTTGATGTTGAGCGCCTTTGGAATTAGTTGATCATAAGATGTGATGCACTGCATTTTTAGGTAGAACGCCAGGTTTTCATCTAAGTTGGCTATGATGGTGCAAACTTGTTGCTCCTCTAGCATGGCCCACTTGCTCTGATTGGCCTTGGATCGCCATCTTTGCAAGAAGGATGCAAATAACTCTCCTCTTCTTTGTTTGAGTGCAGATAGTTCTTCTAAACTGACATCTGCACCCATATTAAAAGCGTAATTTTTAAGGAAATCCTCCACAATTTCCTTGAATGTTTTGATGCCCGTGGGTAGGCGAGAAAACCATTCCATAGCTGGACCAGTCAGGCTTCAGGGGAAGAGCCACATTAGATACGTGTCATCATATGGGACTTCCATGCAGTGCACCTGAAATTCCCTGACGTGGTTTTCAGGGTTGCCCGTTCCATTGTACTTATCAAATTTGGGGATCTCAAATCCCTTTGGAAATGGTACCATGGTGAGACTTCTATCAAACAGATAAGGGCACAAGTTGCCTGGTGTCCTTGTGGTTTTTCCTGCTTGCAAGTCCAACACCTGCTATGAAAGCAATTTGATCTGTGTTGCGACATCCTTGCTTGGGTCCGGGGGTGGGATGAATGAGTGGTGAGGTGTTGGAGGTGTTTGATGGGTGGGGAGCGTACTGGTTGGCATTTGCTGCGAGCTCGGTTGTCCATTTAGGGCTTGTTGGTAAGCTTGCATTTGTGCCAACAACACTTGTTGTTGATCTTGTTGTTGCTGTTCCAATAGCGCTTGTTGTTGGTCCATCTGTTGTTGTTCCCATGAAGCCTGCTATTGGTCAAGCTGTTACTGAGCTAGTAACGCTTGTTGTTGGTCTAGCTGCTGTTTTGCCAACAATGCTTGTTGTTGGTCGAGCTGCTGTTGTGCCAATAAAGCTTGTTGTTTAGCTTGGTGTTGTGCCTAAAATTCTTGCAGGGCTTGGTGGTAGGCTTGCAGGTGGATTGCTTGCAATTGCGCTTGGTATTGAGCTTGTGTCTTTTGTTGGGCTTGAGCTTGAGCTTGGGCTTGAGCTTGCGCTTGCACTTGTGCTTGTGCTTGTGTGGCTTGTGCTTGAGCTTGAGCTTGTGCTTGCGCTTGTGTGGCTTGTGCTTGAGCTTGAGCTTGTGCTTGCACTTGTGTGGCTTGTGCTTGAGCTTGATCTTGTGCTTGCGCTTGTGCGGCTTGTGCTTGTGTGGCTTCTTATTTTTGGAGTGCCTTTTGGCAGGCAGCTTGTTGTGCATTTTGCAACATGATGGAGAATGAATTGGTCATATTGTGCTTTGGTGGTGGGATTGGTGGTGGAGCAGGAATCATTCCAACTGTCGTGGCGGGTGGAGGGATTGTGGTTGTGACTGTGATTTGGGTTGTGGGCGGGGTGGTTGAGACAATTGGTCCTTGATGAGGCATGCTTTGGGAGACTTGAGGACCAATAGATGCATTAACCGTGGTGACAGGAATGGTTGCGATTTGTTGTGAGGATATGGGCAAAAGAAGCGGGTTCAAAGTGGTGGTCGGATTGCTTGGATTAGCAAAATTTTCGATGGTTAAAGGTGGAAGACCTATTCCAGGAGGTGATGCAGATGTGAAAGGAAGCGGGGGAAGGGATGACGCACCACTTTGGAAAGAGAAGGGATTGATAGCTTCTATCATTCCAAGCAAACCAACTTCTTCATGCGGTGGGGGAGTTGGTATGTTCAATTGATAAGCTGGTGTGGCGTGAAATGAGGATGAACTAGTGGGATTATGAAATGTGAGTGGGATGTAAGGGTGAAATGAGTTTTCTGGAATAAATGTAGGGGTGATGATTGCTTCTTCATTAGCCACAAGGTGGTGTTCTTGCAATTCTTGGAACATGGCACTTCCCTTGTTCACAATCGGGGAGGTTGGTGTGATGATTGAGGTGATGCAAGGTACTTCTTGATTGATGTTTGACAACAGGGATGCAACTGCACTAGTGCTTGTGTTAAGGTTGGGAGGGGGCATGTCCCCTCCTCTTTCTATTGAATTTATGCATTTGAACATAGCACTAACAATTTTATGGTTCTTAGGATTTTGAATCATTTCCATGATTTCCTCTGGTGTCATCCCTATGTCTTCATTTATGTCGTCCTCTTGATGACCCTCCTCTTGAAGATTTTGTGATGATAAGGGAGAGTTGCTTGGGGGATTGCTTGATCCTGCTAGGTTCACTTCGATATTTAGATGACTCATGTCCATAGAAGTTGATATGTCTCTAATATTCTCCATGTCCTTCTTGTGTTGAGATATTGTTTGGACCATAAAAATAGGGATTTGTTCGATCCTAATCCTTTAAGTCCAAAAAGAGAAGAACTAGGGTAGCTAAAAGATCAAAGATGGTGATGATGATGATGGGTTAAAATGGATGAGATGAGTGAATGAAACCTTTGGAAAACTTTTTGAATATATGTGCTAAACTTTGAAAGGGCTTTTGATTTGATTTGAATGTGATAATTTGACTAGATGCGTTAAGTCAAACAAGATTGGTTGTGAAGTTGTTTTCCCTAGGAAGTTGTGTTATCCTAAGGGAACTTGCACAAAAATGGATGAATTGACAAAGTGTGTTATGCCAATGTTTTGGAGAACTAATAGACTTTTAAGAAGTTGTGTTATCTCAAAGAAAATTTGTTCAATGATTTGACGCTATGTTGGCTAAGTGTGTTAAGCCAAGATATGATGATGTTGATTTAGCCCTCTAAGTTTAGTGTGATGTTTGATTCTAGAGTTCTCAAAAAGGTTTGATGATGAAATGGGACTTTGATTTGATGGATGAATGAATGGGAATGACAACTTTGATCTTGAACCTTAACCTAGATGTGACTCTCTTTCTACAAAACCTTGGTGTTCAAGAACACGCTTGACTTCCTATGGGAGAAATGCAAACCTTTGAAACAATTCGGGATTTTGTTGATAATAAAATGCATATAATGTTGGATTGTTCCTTGAGGCTTTTCTGTAAAAGTTATAAACCAATCTTTCCCTGAATTCGAAAAGTCTCTCAAGACGCTCCTCACGAGCTTTTAGACTAAGCTTCTTGAACTTTGGTTTTGGGATTTTGACCTTGCGGGAAATCATGTTAGACAACACATGTGTAATCCAATTTGTCTCTTTATCTTGGTTAAATGAGGTTCTTTTTATCCAAGACACTTGCTTGCTTAGGTTTTCAAACTATATGTCTAGTGTCCCATTCTCTTTCTCATCCCACAATGTCCTTTGTGTGGAAATCGAGGAAAATAGGGCAAAAGTTCCTTATGTTTATCCTTATTGGAAACAAATGATGATAGAATTTGCACACTTAGAAACCTCTAGGAATGTGATTCCTAGGGAAAGCAAGAGTGGGCAAGTTCGTCAATAGGTATTTGTTCCCCACAAGGTGTTTGAAATTTCAAGGTTTTTGTGTATGTTTGTTTTCCAAATGTTTTCAAGATCAAGCAATGTGTTTTTTCCAAGCACTTTCACACTCCTAGGTTGATGAGACAATACCTTGTTGGGTTCCCACTTGGATAAATCCAGCTGCGCATATCTTGTGCAATGGCTAAATGCTTGACCACACTAGCTCCCCTCCATGACACTCACTTATTCGGGTCATCCAAGCATTAGTACCCATGAATCTCCCATGGCATACTTTCCATTTCCACAACAAGACCGCATGTTATGTGGGGCGGCTTCAGAGGACATGACCTCTTGCACCAACAAGATAGATAAGGTTTTGGCCAATTTCTAAACAAGGGTTCTAATTCGGGCATTCCGTTCGTGGGGGATTATCCAACATCGGCGAGAGTCCATTGCTGTCCATCTCGTCGGAATAATCCTCGTGATATTGGCCTTTGTTCCAATATCCACACTTATATCCCGGGTGGAAGTCGCTTGGCTTTAGCGTGTTCCCAGTTGTGTCGTTCCCTTGGGTGATTACTTTTTCCCACAAGGTAGGCCCTCTAAGTTAAACAATAGCGAGCTAACATATCCTATCGTTCACACAACCCTTGTTGAAAAAAAAAGGGGAGAACCTCCGCAATATATCGTGCTCACACTCGCATGTTTTGTTCAATTTTAAATCCCAAATCGAAGTGTGGAGGCAATCTTTTATGCAACTTAGGGTCATCAAAAAGACTTTTGATTCTCAAGATCGCCGTGAAGCACGAGAGAAGCGCATACGCCCTTTTAAATGACACTACTTTGCAAAAAATTTTACAAAACACAAAGTACACATGTTCAATTTTAAATTCCTCAAAGCAATGATGAGTTCGTTTTAAATGCACCAATTGAAATGTGAAGTTGCCTTGTTCAATTTTAATCCCAAATTGAAATCTAGTAAGTGTCTAAGGTTCAATTTTAACCAACTTTGAAAAGATCAAGCCATTGATTGATTTTAAGCCCAAATTGAAAGGTGAGTTAGCTAAAAACAGAAAAAAAAAGTAGTAAATGGAAGCTCTAAGATTGTCAAATCAAGCATTAAAAAATGCTATTTTCTAAGTTTTGTTTTCAAGAATCTTCAATTTCACTCTTTTTGCCTTCACTTTTGTTTCAACCTTCAACTTCAATCTTGATGTCAACCTTGAATTTCAACCTTTATGTCAACCTCCAATGTTAACCTATTAAAACATTACAATGCAAGACTTTAGAAATGAGTTTTTCTTTCAGGAAACAATGAAGTAAAAATAAAAATTACCCCTGTCATACAAATTCTATGTGAAAACAAACAAATTTGTTAGAGTATAATGTTTATCATACCAAAAAAGCATAACAACACAAAGCACTTTTGATCATTCTCCATTCATCAATTACGAATATCATTCCTCACTTGTGAAATTAAATTTTTTTAACATTATATCTCACAAACATAATGCCAAAATTCTAAATTCTTCTATAATAAAATGTTGTTTCCAATAAAATAAAGAATAATAAAAAATAAAACAGATTTCCAAAGATGTTCTCTCTCATAGATGCTTCAACTTGTGATAGAGATAAGATAGAATCTTAATATATGCAACAAGTATTCAAGGGTATCCTTTGAGAGGCCCCAATGTTGATACGTTCCCTCAGCCTAAACTTAAAGGTATGGACAACAACATTAATTTATCCCTCGCTATACCAGTTGAAAAAGATTAAAAAGAAGATATCCTTAAACCTTTCAACATTGGATCAATTTACTTTTACATACATATAAAAAATTTGTCAGCTTTGACAAAGCAATATATATATGACACAAATACTGAGCTTTGAATCGCAGTGCATAGTTGAGAATGATTGGATCTCCCTAATGAGGGAAAGGCATGATCATCTTTTGGAAATGCTATGCCTGATGCCAATAAAATGTCAGACCTATTCCAAGGACAAAAGATAAAATACTAATACGAGTTGATCTAAACCATGCAATACCTGCTGATCTTGAAAGAAATTAACGACTTCACTTATTAAATGTAAAAAAAAAGTGGCTCTACTATCGAATAGATGGTTTGTACCAGATAATAGCTAGAAAATTCATTGGCCTTTATTGTAAGAAATGACAGTCAATTTGTTAAATCTGTCAGAGCTATGAAATTTTAATATGCTAGATCTGCATCAAAGATTTTTCCCATTCTATTTGCATCGAAACCAATTCTCTACGCCACATTTCATAAATGGCATGGTGAGTACATCATAAATATACTACCCACCCCATCCTACGTTCCTTTCCTCCATTACCAAACGACTAAGTCTTTAATCACGGTGCCATGAACCAATGTACCTTAGAAAAGCTCTACAAAATTGACTGTTACCGCACAATCCTAAATAGATCTTTAATAAGAATTTTTATTTTTTTTGCTTCTCTACCCCCGCATATGCGACCAAAAGATGCTTCCTAGAGGATAAGTCTCTATACCGAAAAACAACCAGCTCTCAATAAAAAGAAATCGCTCTTCTCAAAACTTTTAAACTAAATTGCTTCCCATCAAAGTAGTTGGCGGTGTGTTTATGAGGGACTAATGCGGTAGTAGCAATGAGGAGGCATAGTAAACATTTCTATTTCACACCATCGACGGTTATTCTATCTACCATTTAAACTGGAGAAGTTACTTAGTGGCGTGAAGAAAGGTTTACCATCGACAGAGAGATGATTGTTGGGCAAAGACAATTTCTTGGGATGAACGCATATAAGATCACACATTGCATACCCCAAAAGGTGCGGTATATGACTGTGAGAGGAGCATAGCATACATGCAGATAATCAACATATGAAAACCACAGGCTCTAAAATATCCTGCTGATATCAATTGCATATGAGTTAAAAACAAAACTGTTAGAGAACAAAATAATCAATGCATAAACTCCATTATCAACACAATCCATACATTATTCAATGCAAGATTTGTTGCCTCTCTTCACCTACTACATTCCAATGACAAATCATCTGCAACTCAACAATTATGAAGGTTAAAACACAGTCCATAAATCATCCCTTGAAGAAAAGGAAAGAGTGACTCCAAAACTATGAATGTATTCAAGCTGGGATAGTCACGTTTGCCATCATTTTATTTTCTTACTGCCCACTGTGATAAGATCAAGTCTACCCCGTGCTCATATACAACAAAATCAAATTAGAATATCAAATAATCAACTGATAATTGCTGCTAATACCTTCTTCTTCTCTTTTTTTTTTTTATGAACAGGGAGAATAGATATTAACAGACACAGATCAATATTCAAATCAGCAACCATCCATAAAACAAAGTAGAATATTCAGCCCTCCTTCTAGCGCCATTTGTGGGATGGTGAAATCTTACACATTGATTGTGTAGATTTAGTCATCCTCATAGAATAACATGGTTCATTTCTCCAAATAAAATGCTAAAACTAGATCAAACATGCATGGAGAAAAGGAAATACAACCTATTCTATTCTATGATGGATTGGTGCCCTCCATGAAGATGTGAGAGAGCCCTTTCCCAATCCCTTTCTAAGTCAAATGAGATAGACAATGAGTTGCTATGAGCTCAAGTTGCCTATAGTTTAGATGCCTTCAAATTGTGTTCTAAAATGAGAGAAGATGCATTGCTTTTATAGAATAAGTTGAGAGAAGAGAGGCCAAGTTTAGCCAATGTGGGACTAAATCCCCTCCAATAGAATAGAGACACTTGGCATGATGGGATTGGTCAAAGCTTGTGCAAGTTTTGGCCAATGTGCCCATTCAAATTTGAAAAATGTCAATAAATGCATGTTGTTGAGGGTTTTGGGGGGAATAATCTTTGTTCAAAAAAGTCAAAGATGAGAGTTATTGAGGGAAAATAACTCTTTTTAATAAATCAATAAATTGATTTATTGATGCAAGTGGGTGGGTTAGTTAGGAGTTTAGATTTGACTCTAGTTGAGTCAAAAGCTAGAGAATGCTAATCATGATTAGAAGTTAATTAATTTAGATTAATTAACTTAGGGGATTTTAGGGATTTGATATTTGATTTTAAATCAGTTTGATTTATTAAATCAAATAAGAAGAACCTTAGGAACTTAATTAAATAATTTGATTTATTTAATTAAGCTTGATGAACCTTAGGATTAAATCAATAAATTGCTTTAATTGATTAGTAGAAGAAACGAATGCATGATGTTAGTTACAGTGGAATGCATAATGTTATTTTTTGGATGTCTACAAACTTTTCTTTCTAAAAGGAATGTTGTAATCTCAGGCTTTTCCTTGGTGGTCAAAGATGTTGTTAGTTGTATGATTCTAGAATTGTCTTGTGCTCCAATATTCACCTCTTTTGTTTCTTCTATTAGAAATGGTGATATTTCTTAGTCTATATGGAGATTATCTAGTCCTCCATATTTAGGTTCCTCAAGGAGGTTTTCACCTTTGGATACATCCTTTATTTTTACTTTTTCACGGTTAGCAGGTGCCTTCTAGTTTTCACCTGAAGACCTATTATTTTTATTCTTATTTTTTCCTTTTTTTTTTTTTCACTTTTATGACTAGAGGATAAGACAACCTCACCAAAGTATGCCATATAATTGATTTCTATCTAAAATCCATCCTTATGATCCCCACTTGGTATTCCTTCATGAAGTCTCATGAACTCAGTAATTGCTTTGTCATTCTCAAAAGTATCAAAACTTGGTGGGTCTTGTTGATCCCAATCTATGAGTTATGGGTAGACAAGGGGTAAGCCATCATCAGTATTATCAAGGGTCATAGTGTAGGTATATAGGGTAAAGAAGGAGGTAGATTCATCAAGTTCCCAATAGGTAGCATCAATGGTTTACCAAAAGTGTTTGATCCATTCTCTTTTCAAAGGGACTTGTTGATGAGGGCTTGGCAAGCTTGACGGGGTATTTAGGGTAAGCATTTGATTGAATTTTTTTACAAGGGGAGGCTCATCAAGTATTCCAAATAGTTTATCAAGGTCCATAAATGTAGTGGAGGATAGGGAATCCAATTCATATTCATTGGAATTGGTCTCATAATCCCAAGAATCTTCATATGTCTTAATCTCATCTGAAGCATTTGCAACCTTACTCAAAGGTAACTCAATACATCAGATAGTCACTTTTACTAGTATGAACCATAGCCCTTGGTGTTTGATTAACTTAGGAGGTTGAAAGGGTTCCATCAATGCTTGTTTATTTAGGCCAAGACCACTGTGTCCATCATATCCTTGTCACTTCATTATGTGGAACCCTTTTGGGTACTTTTGAATTGGTAATTTATTAGATTCAATTTACTCTTTGTTGAACACCCAAGATAATAGGAGGGGGAGTGAATCAATATCTTCTTAAACTTATTAAACACACACCATCCAAATAATCCAATGCATATAATAGTAAGAATGATCAAGATCATTAACAAAACATAAAATCACACAACACATGAATACCAGAATGGTTAAAATGATGGTGAGGATTAGCTCACAATATAATATGACCAGTTATAAGATATTACAAAGGGTGGCTCATTACCAAGAACTCACTATCCAGATTGAGAGGCTCACTACCTATGAAGATACAATGGCTTACAACCAGGAAATGAACTGATGAAGTTACACCAAATAAGTGTTGATTCAATTCCTTTGATGCTCAATAAATTCATATACCAGCATATATACATTCACCTTGAATCATCTTCCCATACCTTCTATATTTTTCAATCTCAAAAGTATCTAATATATATATATATATAACTCATCCACAAGCATCAATTAGGTCGGCCTAATTAGATGCATCCCTTATTCACCAAAAATATTAACTATTAGCTTCAATCTTTTACAAAAAAATTCCATAAATAGTTCAAGTCTGTAACATGCTACAATATGTCGACATGGACCTCAGATAGGTTACACATATATCCACAACATAGAATTAATTCATTATAACATCAATTATTTATTAGGTAGGCCAGAGATAGACCTAATAACAAAATATAGCAACAAAATGATGCCAACTCTCCATACGAGCACCTATACACTTGGAATTCTAAATTTACAGTCTTCTAGGAACCAAGAACCATCTCCCAAAACTATAATGAATGATATTCATCAAAAGAGGGTCATGTACCAAAATATCGAAGGATATTTTTGCATACCGATTCAGAATACCGCATCAAGATTGATCATATGGTAACACATATAACATGGTGACATCAATGACAACATAAAAGCTACATAATGAGATGTTCTTCTTCATTCTTCCAAAAATATCCCCTTTGTCATTTATGGAAAGATGTGCCAAAAATGCAACACACTCTCCCTCTTTGACATCAAGGACAAGGGGCGGCCCAAAAATAATATGAATATATCCAAGGATGGTCTGGAGTAAAAAGGAAAAAAAATTCTTAACTCTCCCTTATGATTTTTTCTCAACAATGCATAAACTTGAAAAAGTATTACTCGAAGGAAGGTGAGCTTTCAAGCTCCTTGAGAATACCTTGCCATGTTGTCTTGCCATTCTCCCAAATTTTCTTCACATATATCAACATTCTATTTAGAGATTCTAACTCTATTAGGCTCTCTTCAACATCATCTGGTGTGCAGGGATTCAAGTTAATCTTTCCTAGTTTTTCTTCATTAGTCAAAGAATTGGCCACCGAAGTGTATTCCATTCTCATTCTATCACTTAGTAGACTAAAGTTTTTGATGATATCTTCCTTTTTCTTTTGTAGCATAAATAATTTCTCTATTAGCAAAGTAGCATTCCAAGTTGACCTGTTTCTATCCCTAGATTCACTGTATGTACTGGAAATAGATGTCAACTGGGACTCAATGGATTCCATGAGATCTTTGATACTTTGTGTTACATTCGACCATCTTATATAGTAAGAAAATACAGTATTTGGTTCAGACTCACAAGCCTACATGACTTCCAGGCTCTTTTCCACATCAGTGTGTGCCAAAGCACACTTATCACAAAGTTACAAAAGACTTTTCTCTACCATTTTCTCCTCAATATTTTTTCTAGTATTCTCACCAAGTTTGAAGGTATACTCCTTAAAGCAATCCAATAGAATTTTCAAGTTATCTACCGAAGTGAGAGATGAATCTATTTTTGTGCCAGGTCTTGCCTCGTGTAATGTTTTGAGAGCATCATCAATGATTTATGTACCCTTTGTTGGATGTTGTGATTTTGTTGCTGATATGTGGTTGTCATTGATGTCAACACTATTAGCATTGATGATTCTGAAGGCTGTATATGTCAAGGATGTTGAGAAAATTAGAATAAATATGTTGCAGGCAGTCTATGAAGCTGTGATGATCAAAATGGTGGAAAGTTGTGTAAGTTGATATTCAGATGTGATGCATTAAATGGTTTTTTTTTTAGCCTATCTAGTATTTTGTCAAGAAGTTTCAGAGGTACATGCCAATATTGGAGTGAGTTATGAGTTTCAAAGATCCTAAAATTATTTTGTTACTGTAGCAGGCGTTTATAGAAGAAGAGAATGTAATTATGGTAGATTAAGTTGTTGCGTATGCTACTGTGATGTTTAGTGATGTTTCTAGATCGTTTTAAATCATTCTGGTACATTCACATTGATCAAAGATTTTCCTTTGTGTGTTCAAGTTTTCATGTTCTTGGCCGACATGATGGTGGTAGCGTGTTTCATATCTTTATGGGTTAATCTTCTAAGGTTTTGTGTGTTCGAGGATGCTGATTTAGGTCTTCATTATGTTATGACTGACTTAGGTTGGTGCGCATTGATATTTGTTCATGAACTGGACCAATGGTTTGTAATTCATTTATTCTTTATTTGTGTCTGACAAATTTGTTAATCTAAATTCATGTAGTGGATATATAAGAGCGATTTTTTCCTCATTTTGATGTATGCTCGGTGAATGAATGCGAAGTGTGAATGTGAAATGTGTGAATAAAGATAAAATCATTCAATTTTGGAGCAGAGTGTGAAGAATATTGAGTGAAGAGTGAAGAAGTGTTTTTGTGCCTAATCAGAACTGTCATCAGGCTTTTATAGAAGCTAATTTATCAGTTCAACCTTATCAAATGGATTTAATCTGATTTTCTTATGTAATATACTTCTAACAGGGTATAATATTGTGGACTAACATCCATTGTGTTTTTTTCCCTAACACGGTTTCCACATATAAAATCTTGGTGTTCATGTGTTTCTGATGTATTGTTGATTCATGCTTTCACTATTAATTATTAGATCTGAGATTAAAGATTGATTAAGGTTGAATAAGTTTAAATTTTGTGACAATTGATTCACTCCCCCCTCTCAGTTGTCTATTCTTATTTTTTCAACAATTGGTATTAGAGTGGGTTCCTCTAAAGAAGTTTAATAGCTTCAGGTGATCTGAGATAACATGATACAAGAAGGATAGTAGCAGATTCAATGGTACATGTTACTCTCTATGGAAGGTCTGAATGGAGTGTCATTTGAAGTGTATTGGTGAACCCTTCTAGAAGATTAAAAAGAGCAGATATAATATTCCTCAGAATGGTCCCACTACTCCTAATGAGATCAAAGAAGCTAAAAATAATATTAGGGATATAGAAGCATTGTTGAGTGATTTTACAGATTCAAAGATGACAAATGTGATAGGTTTGAAGACATCACATGAGATCTAGAAAAATTTGGAGACATTGTACGAAGGAGATGCACAAGTGAATATTGCTAAGCTAACAAGTCTGAAAGGCAAGTGGGAGAATTTGAAGATGAGAGAAGATGAAAACATTGCTACTTTCATGCATAAGGTAAATGAACTAGTGATGAGTATTAGGTGTGTTGGTGGAATTATGGAAGAATATGAGATTGTGTCTAAAGTGCTCATATCAGTGTTTGCTTCTTACAAAATGAAATCTCATGCTATTGAAGAGCTCAGGAAAGTAAAAAATGTGACAAGAGACATGTTGATTGGTAAATTAGATGCCTTTGAGTTGAGTGAATTTGGTGAGTCTACTCCTAAAATAGAATCTGCATTTAAAGCTACTGTATCCGAAAAAATCCAATAGAGATATGATTCGAGAGAAATTTCCAGAAAGATATTAAAGTATGAAGATGAGATGAAACAGATTGAAGATGAAGAAAGAGAGCTAAAAGAGTTGGAAGAATTGATTGTGAAAATAGAATCTAGAGGACATGAAAATTATAAAGGAAAGCTTCCTATTAAATGATTCTCTTGCAATAAGATAGGTCATTTTGCATCAAGGTGTCCTGAAAGAGTTTATAAGTATAAACCCGACAAGTCTAGATTTTAAAATAAATGCTATTATGTTGAAGAAGGTGTTACTGATGATGAATCTAATAAAGAAAATGAAAACTAAGATGGATGGGTATTCATTGCTATCAAGGAAAATGGTATGGTGTCCATTGAATCTGCTAACAATCAAAATATTGAGAAATCTCTTGCAACCGAAATTGATGAAAAGGATGAGTGGGTGACTGACAACAGATGCTCACATCATATGAATGGTGACAAAAGAAATTTTCTAAGCTTGGAAAAGTATGATGGTGGTGTTGTACAATTTCGAGATAACAATGTTGGTGTGATTTGTGGGAGAGGAACTATTTCTCTTGGTGGTAAATATAATACTGATGATGTTCTTTATGTTGAAGGATTGAAGCATAACTTGTTGAGTGTTGGATAGATGGTAGACAAGGAATACAATCTTCAATTCATATATGGAAAGTGTAGGATATTGGGAAGCTCTAGAAATATAATTGCTTCAAGTACAAAGACAAGAGGTAACATTTTTCACTTAAGTGTTTCTTGTGAAAGTTTTTTAATTGCTCAAGTTGATGTAAGATTGATCTGATTTAATGGATCTATGATAGATGCTTTGAATGCTTAATTATAATCCGAAAGTGCTTAATTAAAATTTAATTCTTAGCAAAATTAAATTAATAAAATTACAAAGAGATTAAAGAAAGAACAAAATGAGAGAGAGAAAGATAATGCAAATGAAATTGATAACGAAGTTCATCATTTAAAATGACTACGTCTCTGGGCCCCTCTCCAATGAGTGGATTGATCTAGTTATTCCTCCAGAAATTTGGTTACATTCGTCGACAGAACCTCCTCTTGGTTTACAAATAAATTCTCAAATGCACTTCCAAAGTGTGTGGAATCAAATTTCTCCAAAAGCATGGAAATACATTAATTTCTCCAAGGAAATCAACTCTCACACTTGAAAATTTCTTCCAAAATAACTTACTTCACACCCCCCATTCTACCCCTTTTTATATTACATTTTATGCCAAAAGTGGTGTAAAACGAATTAACTACCTAATCTCCCTTACATAGAAAAAAAATCAATAATATCCTCCTTAAATAATTTTCGGAAGGATAATATCTCCTCAAAATAAATTCATTTCCATTTTTGAATGGTTACAAATAGATTTATTCGCTATCATTTAGGAGATATTTTATGTAAGGTTTTATTTGACCCCTTTATTTAGGAATAATATTCCTAATATTTGCATGTAAAAGGAAATATTCTAGGCCTCTAAAAATATGGGATAATTTAGGCCTCTAAGAAAAAGGGATTTATTAGGCCCCTTAATTTATGGAATATGTTAGGCCACTAAAAATAAGGATATAGCCTTATCTTAAGGCTTTGAAAAAATCAATTTAAAAAAACCAATTTTGAGAGGATGGTGGGTGGTGGTCCTACCACCCTCTTTTCCTCCTTATTTCTTTCCACATGGTTAGGGAGGCTTCCCTATTTAAGTGGGGCACCCCCCATAGCATGGGTGGCATCCCACTTTATGTGGGTTACCCCCCATAGCATGGGTGGCACCCCACTTAATGTGGGCCACCCTGCTAGGATGGGGGAAACCCATTTATGATTTTTTTAATATGTGTTTTTTTATATATATATTTTTTTGCCTCTCTTTTTTTTTTATTATTTTTTTTCAACAGTAATATTCCCATGTAAAGCCATGTGTTAGGGGCTGATTGGCCATTGAGCTGACTAGGTGCTGACTTCATCAGGGCAATTTTGACAAATCTTTGACCTTTCGTAACTTCGCCATACAGACTCCGTTTTCCATGAAAGGAACTCTGTCAGAATCATGACGATGAGCACTACAAAATGGTGTTGACTTTGACTAGTTTTGATGACTTTGATTTTTACCCTTCCTTTTTTCAGCCTAGGTCTAGGAGTTGACCAAAAGTTTGACCATAAATATCTTGAGCTCTGAGACTCCGATTGACTTCATTCGAGTTGCATTGGATTCAAGATCCCGAGCACTTCTTAATGATACCAAAATTGGAGAAAAATGGAGAATTTCAAAATTTGATGAAAAATCCTTTGGATCAGTCCTCCCCACTAGAGAGCTTTTGGACCTCTGAAAGCTGGTTACTCGAAAAGTAAGTGAGGGTAAATTTCCCTCACTTTACCAATCTCCATCCACTTTTCCTTGCTTGGATGCATCCCCTTTAGCCCCACTTAGAGGTATTCAACTGCTCCTCTTTGTGAAGTCCTGGTGTTCCTGTCGAGGATGACATCTTCAGGCAACTCTGACATGTACTCTGGTGAAAGTTCGTCAACAGATGCAACTTGCACTTCAGCCTCCTCATTTAGTATCATCGGAGGTTCATACAACTTCAAGTTCTCAACGTTGACTACCGAGTAAATCTGCATGTATGGAGGAAGATTAAGGCAGAAGGCATTGGTGCTAATCTTTTCCAGAATCTCGAATGGACCATATCTGATTGGCTTGAGATTCCTTCCTTCACCTTGTATTCTTTCCTTGCTTATATGTAACCAAACATGGTCACCGACTTGGAAATGGTGGTCGGTGTGATGTTTATCATGTTGAGCCTTGTATTTGGCTTGGCTCTTTTCCAACTGTGCTTCTACTACCTGATGAATTTCTTGGAATTTCTGGATGAACTTCAAAGCCTTCTCTGAATCATGGCATCCATCTTCAACATTGTCCTTTCCAAAATAAAAATCCATCGGTGTCTTGGGAACGTAACCGAAACAAGTCTCAAAAGGAGACCTCTTTGTAGAAGAATGAGCTGCATGGTTGTAGGCATGCTGCACATAATGAAGACTTTCATCCCATAACTTAGGATGTTTGCTGCAATATCCTCTGAGTAGATGCACAACTATCCTGTTGACTACCTCTGTCTATCCATCATTTTGTGAATGGAAGGTTGTACTCTTATTCAATTTAGTATCCATAAGTCCCCATAAGACTAACAAAAACTCCCCAAGGAATCGAAAATCTTGATCTGATATAATGGAAGTGGGTAACCCACAGTGAACCCATACAAACTAAAAATACATATGAGTTGTCAGCTCAGCAGTGACTTGCTTTTTACATGGCATAAGAATACACATCTTGTTGAACTGATCAAATACTACATACAAATAGTCATGCCCTTTCCTAGACATAGGTAGACCCCCAACAAAATCCATAGAAACACTTTCCCATGGATGGGATGGTACAGGTAAAGGTGTGTACAACCCCAATTTTCTGTTACTTGGTTTTCTAGTTGCACACATCACACATCCCTTAATATATTTTTTTACAATTTCCTGCATTCGAGGCCAGTAGAAATATTTTTGTAGTTGTGCCAAATTTTTACTAACCCCAAAATGTCTTGCAATTAGCGATGTGTGTGCCTGTTTGATTACATGTTCTTGTTCATTCTTTGGAATGCATAATTTCCCTAAGTGATACAAGAGTTTATCATGCACATAGTAATCGTTTTCTTCTACTTCTTTGCATTGGATTAGAGCTGCATAGATATCCTTAAAATTTTCATCAGTAGCATATTGTTCTTCAAAACTTGCATGCATCAAAGAACTATTTTTAAGGATTATCAAAGAATTGGAAACTGGAGGTCTTGAGAGCATGTCTGCTAATTTATTATGGGAACCTTTCTTGTACTTAATTACTAAGTGAAACTATTGAAGAAAACCCATCCACCTAAAGTGCCTACTTTGTTGCAGCTTAGTTTGTGAATGTAGATATTGCAATGGTTGGTGATCAGTATGGATTACTATCTCCTTCCCCATTAATTAGTGTTTCCATTTTTTTGCACTCTAAACTAATGCATAAAGTTCCTTATCATAAGTAGGATAGTTAATGACTAGACCTGAAAAGGTTTCAGAGTGATAGCATATTGGCTTACCTCCTTGCATTGGCACTACTACCATGGAAAATCCACTTTCATCTATTTTGATTTCAAACGGTTGGTGTAAATCTGGTAAAGAAAGAACTGGTGTTGTGCTCAACTTCTCCTTCAAAGTGTTGAAGGCCTTCTGTTGTGGACCTCCCCACTAAAAATTTGTCTTCATACTAGTCAATGAGTGCAATGGTGATGCAATATAAGAGAAGTTTGCAATGAGCTTTCTCCAGTACTGGATTGTACCTAGGAAACTTTTGACTTCAGTAACTGTACTTGGCTTAGGCCATTTTACAATAACTTCAATCTTCGCAGGGTCTACTTTCAATTGAATACCTCCTATGACATAGCCTAAGTACACTAAGGATGTCTTAGTGAATTCGTATTTAAGCATCTTTACAGAGAGTTTTTCTTTTCTCAATACATCAATTTTTTTTTTTACTTGACTTACATGGTCTTCCCAAGTTCGACTGAATACAAGAATATCATCTAAATACACTATGAAAAAATCATCAATAAAAGGACAAAAGAAATCATTGATGACTCTCATAAATGTAGCCGGTGCATTCCAAAGCCCAAAGGTCATGACCAACCACTCAAATAGTCCTTGTTTTGTCTTCAATGCAGTTTTCCAAATTTCATCTTTTGTAATTCTTATATGATGATATCCGCTATGCAAGTCTAACTTAGAGAAATAAACTACATGTTTTAATTGATCAAGTAAATCATTAATATGGGGAAGAGGATACATGTTCTTTACCATTATATTGTTCAGGGCTCGATAGTCGATGCACATTCTCCAAGACCCATCCTTCTTTGGAACCAATACAATTGGAGAACCACAAGGAGATGTACTAGGACGTATGACTCCTTTTTCCACCAACTCCTAAAATTTCTTTTTGATTTCCTCATTCTGCAAAAATGACAAACGGTACATGCTGATGTTTGGAAATGGCCCATCCTATTGTAAATAGATTTCATGTTGTATCTCTCTCTTAGATGGCAACCACTTTGGTTCCTGAAATAAGTCTTCATAAGTAGAAACTATTTTGACCATCTCAGTTTTATGCTCTGGATCATACCCTTAAATGCTTCAGCTTTTTCATCCTCTTGAGTTTTATGAGCATTAATACAAAGTTCTTACTAGAATTGATGAACCTTTTCATTTGACCAACTTTGACTAGTGCAAGATTAGTCTTAACTTTGTGTGCACGTACAATGTATTATATCTCATCCTTAAAAAGATGATACTTATTCTCCCCCCTATAGAATATTGATTTTATGTCATATAGATAAGGACTCCCTAACACAAGCCCACAAATATCCAAAGGGACAACATCTACTTCTACCTCATCAACAAATTTTGCAGTGATAGAAAATTTCATTTTACATTATTTTGTTACTTGTAGTTGAGCATCATTGCAAACCTATCCAAGTGGATATGGCTTTGGATGAGGTTTTGTAGTTAAATGGAGTTTCTTTACCACCTCTTCAGATATTAAGTTGACTTGAGAACCCATAGCAAATAGTGTGTCAATCTTAGTGTGCTTAGATACAACTCAAATATGAAATGGTTCATTTTTTTGTTTATCAGCTTTAGGAGGAGTGGATACTTTACTTGTACTTGCACTATGTGCACTTGCATTAGAAATACTTGTATCAGTAGAGAGGGTTATACTTTTAACTTTACCTTGGATCCCAGTAGCAGCAATCTTTGTCTCATCTCTGGAGTCAGATCCAAGATCCTATTGAATCATTGCAGTAGTCTTTTGCTTTCCTTTATTTCCTCTGTATCTTTTCAGCCTTAGTTCCAAGTGCAGCTTCCAACACTTTGAATCATCATGCCCCTCTTTCTTACAATGGGAGCATGTGGGCTTATCACCCTCCTTCTTAACTATGGCTATCTTTTTCTCTTTACCTTTACCCTTAAAATTCCCCTTAGACTTAGATGGTTTATTTGAGAAATTATCATTGAAAGTGCTCTTATTTCTTGACTCTAAATGAGTGGCTTGGACTGTTACTTCATCCAAATTATTAGGACTCAACATTAGAATGGTATGTCTTAGGTAAGAATGCAAACCACCTATGTACTTCAGTAGTGTATCTTGAGTATACAAAGGAACACTTAAAACAATAGCTCATTTTCTAAACTCATTGGTTTAATCTTGGAGAGATTGACCCTTACCTTGCCTAAAGGTTTTCCAATTCATTGTTAATTGTTGCATATAACCTAAAGGATAAATTTTTTTTTTAAGGGAAGCAACAAATTCCATCCAAGTCATATTAACCTTACCATGGCAAGAAATTTCCTCATGAGTTCTACTCTCCCACCAAGTGAGAGTTGTACCTCCCAACCAGAGAGTGGCTAATTGGATCATAAAAGCATCTTTTGTTAGGCATTGAATCCTACAATACACTTCTACCTATTGGATCCAATCAGCTAACTTTTCGGCATTTAACTCACCACCATACTTAGGTAATTCAAAGTTTACACCTAGTTTAATAAGAGGCTTTGACTTGCTCTTAAATGGATTATTAGTTGGAGAGGAAGAAGAGGGAGAAGAATAAGAGGAAGAAGAGGAAGAAGAGGAAGAAGGAGAAGATGGGGTAGATGGAAGATAAACTGGAATTTTTTCACCATCTTCAAATTGCTTCTTCTTGTCTTTACGATCTTTAGAATCTTCCTTCTTTGAAGAATCTCCTTTCTTCTACTCAAGCTTCTTCTTATCTGCATAAAGCTCTCCAACCATTGCTCTCATCTCAAGGAAGGCTTGCTGAAAAGACTTATCATCAAGCTCAAGCTCAGTATTTTCCCAGCTTCAGTTCCTTCCATCTTGGGCAAGGTTTTTCTTTTGCCGATCTGAGGATTATATTTTTCAAGCTCTCCTTCGCCTTTCCGAAGCTTGGAGCATGTTAGCATTCAAAGCTACAATATTAGCCAAACACGGCTCTAATACCAAATTTGATTTGATTTAATGGATCTATGATAGATGATTTGATTGCTTAATTATAATCTGAAAGTGCTTAATTAAAATTTAATTCTTAAAAAAATTAAATTAATGAAATTACAAAGAGATTAAAGAAAGAAAAAAATGAGAGAGAAAGATAATGCAAACAAAATTGATAATGGAGTTCGTCATTTAAAACAACTAAGTCTCTGGGCCCCTCTCCAATGAGTGGACCGATCCAAATATTCCTCCAGAAATTCAGTTACATTCGTCGGCAGAACCTCCTCTTGGTTTACAAAGAAATTCTCAAATGCACTTCCAAAGTGCGTGGAAACAAACTTCTCCATAAGCATGGAAATACAATAATTTCTCCAAGGAAAGCAACTCTCACACTTGCAAAGTTCTTCCAAAATCACTTACTTCACACCCCCCATTCTACCCCTTTTTATATTACACTTTATGCCAAAATTGGTGTAAAACAAATTAACTACCCAATCTCCCTTACACATAAAAAAATTCAATAAAATCCTCCTTAAATAATTTTCGGAAGGATAATATCTCCTCAAAATAATATCTCCTCAAAATTTTCGGAAGGATAATATCTCCTCAAAATAATATCATTTCTATTTTTGAATGGTTACGAATAAATTTATTCGCTATCATTTAGAAGATATTTTGTGTAAGGTTTTATTTGACCCCTTTATTTAGGAATAATATTCCTAATATTTCTGTGTAAAAGGAAATATTCTAGGCCTCTAAAAATATGGGATAATTTAGGCCTCTAAGAAAAAGGGATTTATTAGGCCCCTTAATTTATGGAATATGTTAGGCCACTAAAAAAGAGGATATAGCCTTATCTTAAGGCTTTGAAAAAATCAATTTAAAAAAACCAATTTTGAGAGGATGGTGGGTGGTGGTCCCGCCACCCTCCTTTCCTCCTTATTTGTTTCCACATGGTTAGGGAGGCTTCCCTATTTGAGTGGGCCGACCCCCCTATGATAGGTGGTGTCCCACTTTATGTGGTTTACCCCCCATAGCATGGGTGGTGCCCCACTTAATGTGGGCCACCCCTCTAGGATGGGGGAAACCCATTTATGATTTTTTTTATATATGTGTTTATATATATATATATATTTTGCCTCTCTTTTTTTAATTGTTTTTTTTCAACATTAATATTGCCATGTAAATCCATGTGTTAGGGGTTGATTGGCCATTGAGCTAACTGGGTGCTGACATCATCGGGGCAATTTTGACCAATCTTTGACCTTCCGTAACTTTGCCATACAAACTCTGTTTTCCATGAAATGAACTCTGTTAGAATCGAGATGATGAGCACTACAAAATGGTGTTGAATTTGACGTGTTTTGATGACTTTTATTTTTACCTTTCTTTTTTTGGCCTAGGTCTGGGAGTTGACCATAAGTTTGACCATAAATATCTTGAGCTTTGGGACTCCGATTGACTCCATTTGAGTTGCATTGGAGTCAAGATCCTGAGCATTTCTTAGTGATACCAGAACTGGGGAAAAATGGAGAATTTCAAAATTTGATGAAAAATCCTCTAGATCAAAGATGGTTATGACATAGGAGGTCATGTCATGTGAATTTTGATAATATTGTCAAAGTAAGATCCACTCAAGAAGTCTGAGATTTACCTAAGTTAGTGAATCCTACTAACACTATATGCAAGGAATGTTAGATGGGAAAGCATACAATAATTTATTTTTAGAGCAAACAACATCATTCTAATGGTGTATGGGAGCTGGTACATACTGATCTATGTGGTCCATCTAGAATTAGAAGTCTACAAGGAGAAAGGTAATTTATGTTTAGGATGATATGGGTTGCTTTCTTGAGAGAAAAACTTGAAGCACTAGAAAAGTTTAAATGTTTCAAATATTTGGCAGAAAATGAGATAGGTTTGAAGGTTAAATGCTTAAAATCAGACAGAGGTGGTGAATTCACTTCCCAGGAGTTCAATTCATTTTGTGAAGAGAATGGAATCAAAAGATAGCTATCTGCTCCTCGGACCCCTCAACAGAATGGAGTTGTTGAGAAAAAGAACAAAACAATTCTAGATGTTGCTAGAACTATGATGTTGGAAGGTAATGTTCCTCATATCTACTAGAGATAAGTTGTAAGCACTATTATATACACTATCAATTGGGTAAATGTTAATGGTAATTCTGGTAAGACTCCTTTTGAGTTGTGGTTTGGTTATAAGCCTACTATTAAATATTTCGAAATCTTTTGAAGTAGATATTATATCAAGAGAGATGAAGATATTGGCAAGTTTGATGCTAGAAGTGATGAAGGAATCTTTCTAGGTTACTCTACTAAGAGAAAAGCTTACCAATGCTACAATAGAAGATTGAAGAAAATGGTTGAAAGTGAAAATGATAGAGTTGATGAAGACACTGTTAGATCATTGAGACATTGTGGATATGACTCAGATGACCAACACGATAGTTCTAGTGGAAGTACATAAGAGAGAACATGAGAACTAGAAGTCAGAGAGAATACCAAAGTCCCAAGGTATGTATGAAGGAGAAGCTAGTGGAAGTACATAAGAGAGAACATGAGAACCAGAAGTCAGAGAGAATCCCAAAGTCCCAAGGTATGTAAAGCTAAATCATTTTGAAAATTAGATTATAGGAGACAAGAACAAAGGTGTGTAGACTAGAAGAAGAATTGTAGAAGAATACTACCTAATTTCCAAAACTAAGCCTAGCAATGTCAATGAAGCATGTAAAGATGAATATTGGATGGAAGTAATGAAGGAAGGACTGATGCAGATAGAGAAAAATGATACATGGATTTTTGTTCGTAGACCTCAGGATAAAAATGTGATTGGAACCAAATGGGTCTTTCAGAATAAGCTGAATGAACAAGGTGAAGTGGTAAAAAATAAAGCAATATTGGTATGTAAAGGATAATCATAGATGGAAGGTATTGATTTTGAAGAAACTTTTTCCCCTATTGCTAGAATTGAAGGTATAAGGTTATTTATTTCTTATGCTACTTTCAAGAATTACAAAGTCTATAAAATGGATGTGAAGTCAACATTTATGAATGGTGAATTAGAAGAAGAAGTTTATGTTGAGAAACCAGATGGATTTCAATTAACTGATGAAAAAGATATGGTTTTTTGGTTGAAGAAAGAATTGTATGGAATCAAACAAGCCCCTAGAGCCTGGTATGCTAGATTGGATAAATAGTTGTTGAAGCTTGGATTCAATAAAGGTGCTATTGACGACAATCTATATTTCAAGATGGATCAGGATAAAGAGTTGATTATTGAATTCTTTGTTGATGACATTATTTTTGAAGGTGATGATGACTTATGCATGAATTTTGTTGATGAAATGAAATGTGAGTTTGAGATGTCAATGATAGGAGAGCTGAAATTATTTTTAGGATTGCAAATTACTTAGTTAGAGGATGGAATCTTCATATCTCGGTCTAAATATGTAAGAGAATTACTAAAACAGTTTGGCATGGAAGACTCAAAACTAGTTGGTACACCCATGGTAACCGGATGCAAGTTAACATAAAATAATGATTCTCCTAAAGCTAATTAGACAAAGTAATAGGTCAATGATTGGTGGATTGCTATATTTGACTCAAAAGAGACCAGACATTATGAACGTTGTCTGCATGGTTACTAGATATCAAGCTAATCCAAAGGAATCACATGTAACTACAATAAAGAGAATTTTCAGATACCTAAAAGGAGCAATTGATTTTGGTCTATGGTATTCTAAGGATGATGATCTTACCCTGAATGCCTCTACAAATGAAGATTGGGTAGGAGATGTAGATGACAGGAAAAGTACAAGTGGTGGTGCATTCTTATTTGGGAAGAAGTTGGTGTCTTGGCTAAGTAAAAAGCATAATTCCATTTCCTTATCTACTACTGAGGCAAAATATATTACTGCTGCAAACAATTGTGCTCAAGTAATATAGATGAAGTAGATGCTGAGAGATATTAGAATTGAGTATGATGAGCCTATTGCTATATGTTTTGATAACTCAAGTTCCATAAACATTTCCAATAATTCGGTGTTACATTCAAATATAAACCATATATCTATCAAGTATCACTTTTTGAGAGGCAAGGTGAGTGATAAAGAAGTCAAAGTAGAGTATGTTCCCACTAAGGAAAAAATTGTAGATATATTTACTAAACCATTGCCTAAGGATAATTCTGAGTATCTCAGAGGCAAGTTAGGGGTGAAATCCCTTCCTAATCTGAACTAAGATGCAAGTCTTTACATCAATCCATGCACTCATAGTCATATCTTGTTTCAGATTGATGTTGTGGTGGACACTACTCAGGGGGAGTAGTTAGATGATTCAGATATGTGTTTCAGAGCTTGTGTACCTTTTCCATTGATTTCAAATGGGGAGAAGTGTAATGTGAAAAACCTTGTAAAATCTAAAAGGGAGAAATGTCGAACAAAGGGGGAGAAGAGTACTTTGTGAAGAGTCAGTTGTGTTCATTGTATTTTTCACATCATGTGATGCCATCAATGCCAAAGGGGGAGATTTTTGGATGTTGTGGTTTTTTTGATGATATGTGGTTGTCATTGATGTAAAAAATATTATCATTGATGATTTTGAAGGTTGTATATGTCAAGGATATTGAGAAAATTAGAATAAATAGGTTGTAGGTAGTCTATGAAGCTATGATGATCAAAATGGTGGAAAGTTGTGTAAGTTTATATTCAAAAATTATGCATTAAAGGTTTTGGTGTTGAGCCTATCTAGTATTTTGTCCAAATGTTTTAGAGGTACACATCGAGATTGGAGCGAGTTATGAGTTTCAGAGTTCCTACAGTTATTCTGTTACTATAGCAGGTGTTTCTGGAAGAAGAGAATGCAATTCTAGTAAATTAAGTTGTGTATGCTACTATGATGTTTAGTGATGTTTCAAGATTTTTCTCTATTATTGTGGTACATTCACATTGATCGGTGTGCTCGTGATCGACTATTTTCCTTTGTGTGTTCAAGTTTCCATGTTCTTGGCTGATATGATGGTGGTAGCGTTTTGTGGATCTTTATGGATTAATTTTTTAATGTTTGGAATGTTCGAGGATGTTGATTTAGGTCTTCATTATGCTATGACCGACTTAGGTTGGTGTGCATTGATATTTGTTCATGAATTGGGCTGAAATTTTATAATTAATTTATTCTTTATTTGTGGCCGACAGAGTTGTTAATGTAAATTCATGTAGCGGATATATAAGAGTGATTGTTTCCTCATTTTTATATATTCTTGGTGAATGAATGTGAAGTGTGAATGGGAAATGTTTAAATAAAGATCAGATCATTTGATTTCAGAGAAAATTGTGAAGAAGATTGAGCGAAGAGTGAAGAAGTGTTTTTGTGCCTAACCAGAACTGCCATCAGGCTTTTGTAGAAGCTAATTTCTCAGTTCAACCTTATCAGATGGATTTAATTTGATTGTCTTATTTAAGGAAGCGAGCCTTCCCTTTGAGCAGTGAGCTCTAGGTAGTGTGCCTAAATGCATGTGCATTCCTTATTCATTTTATTCATTTTTTATTATACTTATAACAGGGTGTAATCTTGTGGACTAACATATACCATGGTTTTTCCCCTAACAAGGTTTCCACATAAAATCTTGGTGTTCATGTATTTATGATGTATTGTTGATTCATGCTTTCACTGTTAATTATCTAATCTATGATTAACGATTGATTAAGGTTGAATACGTTTAAATTTTCTAATAACTGATTCACCTCCGCTCTGAGCTGTCTATTCTTGTTTTTCCAACACCCTTTTGGAATGTTTCCAAAATTTATTTCCTTCCAGATGCATGCAATACATCTCCTAACACCAATTTATGAACTAGATAAATCTTGTCCAAATCCACACTACCTTGAACCATGGGGAGTTATAGAATTTTCAGAGGGATTACCGACTAGAACCTTATTTTCTTGGATAACTAGCCTTTTAATACATCATCATCGAAGGAGGATTCTTTGGAGGACCTTTGTGATTCCACAACCTGCCTTATTTCTTCTTCATTCTATCTAACAAATTCCCCATTTCTTTCTGCTTCCTCTACTCTTTCCTCTTCCTCTAATTTTTCCTCTTCCTCTATTTTTTCTTCTTTTTATTTTTCACCTTTGTCTCTTTCTTCTTCATTCCTTTCACCTTGATAATTATCTTTTTCTTCTTTAGTTTGTATTGAAGGGACAACATCAAGCTTCTCTACTTCAACATTTTCCTCATTCAATTATTCTATTTTTGAAGGATCATTTGTAGCACCTGTTTCTGGAAGGACATCTATATTACCTATTTCCAGGGGAATTTATTCATTTACCTCTACAAAATTCTCTTCTCTTGATTCTGGTGTAAAACTAGATGGGAGTGCACCAAACATAAAATATTTCTCAGCCATACCCATGATGGGCATTTGTAGTTTATTTATTTATTTTCATTTTATCTTTTTTCATCAAAGTGTTTACTCTTTTCTTCATCCAGAACATATTTGACAAAACATTCAAGGTTTCCTTATCATCTATGGTCAAAGAGGATCCAGTTTCCTCAAATGAATCATTCCTTATCTTTTCTTCCAATTCAACAACCTCTGGTCTTCTTTTCATAAGAGAATGCCATAATTTCCCAGGTACATTGGACTTAACATAGTCTTAGTTAACTTCCAAGGTAATAAGATATTGACTAAAGGCTAATATCAATATTTTCCTATCCTCTCTACCTACTTGAGTATAAATATTTGTGGTAGACTATAGCATATCTTCAAAATGAACTAAGCTATTAACCAATACCTCTAATTTGAGAGGGGAAATAGGTCTTACTGGTGAGGTTTTTGGTTCTTCTTTGGTCTAGAGATACCTCTTCTGACCTCTTTGATTTCTTCAATTGCACAAGTGATCATTTTTTTTCAAAAAATTGCTTTATAGATCAATGTGCAGCCCTAATTCGCATTAAATGTGGCCGATTTCAAAAAGTTGATAAAAAAAACCTTTCTTCATTATGCTGAAAAACCCTCATTTATTCTCCAAATGATCATGCTTGAAAATTTTATTCTAGTTCCTTTTTCATAAGCTTTTTTTAATTAATTATTTACAACTTATCCTCATGCCAATGTCTGACATGCCTAATATCTATGGGGTCAAGTGATTTTCTATTAATTCTCCCCCTAAGATGTGTTGATGGTGTTTTTTGCACAACAACTCAGATAGAATATAGAGTATCTTATCTCTCTTGAAAGGTTGATCTCTATGAACAAAGAGATAACCCCAAGGTCTTTCATGTGTTAGGCCATGACAATGTAGTGGAACCAATCAGTCATAAATGTGAAAATTTTGGTAATCACAAAGGGAACTTATGAAACAAATGTTGGAGAATCTAAACTTATTTTGCAACAGGGTGATACTTGAATTTCTATTTAAACCACAATTCAAAGAAATAGCAAAAGGTAAGAGTTTAAGAAACCCTAAGGTTGATATTACTCCTAAGATCAACAATACCAATGAAGAAATACTTGGAATAGATCAATCCCTTTAAAACTACTTTCTGTTTAACCCAGGTTATACCTACAATCTCATAAGAATAGTGCAATCTTCTAAGGAATTTAAGATTTTCAGATTATGCGCATTCATCCAAGCCAACCCTAGTTTTGTAGTTGAAATGGACAAGTGCCCACAATTGAACTAAGAACATAAATAACAGGTACAGGTTGACCTTGCACAATAGTTCCACAATCAAGAAGTTTCCCAAAGTATGAACCAGAGATTGCTACAACACTCTAAGCATTAAATCACGAGCACCACTAAATTATTTAACTCTAAAACCTAAAATATATTCAAAAAAATTCAAGGAAATTGGAAGATAGAATAAGAACCATGCAAGATGAATCAATCCAAAGAAGACACCACTAATAACATAATGTTTTCACTTGTATTAAATCACCAGTAATAGCAACAATTCTGATATTCTGTATTACAACATTTGCTTGAAAACGAAACTAACTCCTAATTCTTCTAATCTATTGCCTAACCCTTTACAAACTTGTCTAACCTCTATTTTCCACAATAACCTTCTTTTCTAACTTTCTAACCCTTAAAAATGAGGTGAAATGCCATACTTATAGAGATTTCATCTTGCATGAGCCCAAGCTAGGGTTACAAAAAAGGTCGGCCACCAACCAAATCATCCCAGACAACCTGCAATAAATTTCTACCCCATGTCGAATTCATGAGGCACCTTCCTCAAATTGACCTAGGATCTTTGCAAATCTTGATTCAAATAGAACGAACGCCACAGGTCCCATCCGCTATTAATTCCTCACCCACGTGAAACAAAAGAATGGAAACACACATAGAATGCAAGTTTGAATATGAGCCACCGATCGACATCTAAGCTAGGCACATGAATGACTTTGATCGAGTCAAACCAGTTTGAACTTTCCATGCCACATCCACCTCAAATGTACAACCATTGAGCGCACCGACCTTTCCTATACAGATGGGTTTTGTCTAACCACAGCTGCAATATGAACTTGGTTGTATCTCACAGATCTCACAATATCTTCAAAGTACGCCCATCATTCCTTTGGCTCTTACAAAACAACTTGCTCGATCCAATCTACATTCAAAGGGCCACAATCAATACTCAATATAGCATCAAAATCCAAGCTAATGTACCAGAGCCCCTAAGGAAAGAAAACCTTGCACAAGCCCATGGGGAAGCGAAACTAAAACCAGATGGGAGCAAGAAACAAAATCAAAATAGAAACAGAGACAAAACTGGTGGAGGTGGAACCAAAACTAGATGGGAGCAGAACCAAAACTAGATGGAAGCTGAAACAAAACCAAAATATAAATAGAGAAAAAATAGGTGGAGGAAGAATGAAAACTGGCGGAGGTGGAACCAAAACCAGATGGGAGCAGAAATAAAACCAAAACAAAAATGAAGACAAAATAGGAGGAGGCAGAACCAAAACCAGATCGGACCCTTTGCAAAGTACTGAGTTCAATTCTCACTTTGGTTTTGATGAAGGAAAGGAAGACCAAATTAGACCTAATGGGAAGAAACCAACCCAAAGGCCCAAAACAATGAAACAAAAAAGACACAGAGGTGGAACCGAAATGTGAATGGAACTAGACCGTGAACTTTCTCAAGGTTCAGAGTTCAGTTCCATCTCAACCCCACCTCCAACAGAACAAAAGAAACAAGGCCTTAGGAGGAAAAGAACAAATCTCAAGACCCAAACAAAAATACCAAGGACAAACAAAAGTCAAAGGGAACCCACTTAGAGAGGACATCCGCAAGACTCCAAAACCACCAGGAACTCAACACAATGGCAGCCACAACCAAGACAAGCACAAAAGACAAAAACCTTGAGATTTTCAAAGACAAGCGCAAAAAGGGGAAAGGCCACAAAAAAGAGCCAAAAGGCCAGGAAAAAAGGGGGGTCCCTACTTTCAATGGGGTGTTTGTGCAAAACTGCACAACAAATGGCGACTCCGCTAGGGAAATTCTCTAGAGCATTTGAATGACAAACTCGAATCAACCCAGAATCTTTGGTTTCACAGATTAGATATCAGGTTACATGTGGAAAAGGTTTCAAAAATCATAAACAAGAAAATATTTCTTGTAATTGGGTCAAAGTGTGTGCGTATGCATTCATTTCCCTTTCCTTAGTTGCAACATGGACCCTACTTAGTCTAATAGGGCTACATAAGGATTCTAACTCCAAAATCAACTTGGATAGAGCCTCACTACCAGTCAGGTGTCCATAGCCTCGATGAGTCTATCATTGTGATCCTCCCTAGTATAGCTATATTGCTAGTGAGGCATCCATAGCCCTGATAGAGATACTAGGATACCCTTGATAAGGTGAAAATTTCTTTTGATTTTCAACATTTTCTTTTCCTTTCCTCTTTTTGATATTCTCTTTGAGATCTTTTAAACTTTCTCTTTCACCTTGCAAGCGATGAAGCCCACACTCAAGGATGAGAACCACAATGGCACTAGAGAAGAATACAATATTTTTCACCCGGTCAGACCTCACAAGGACCATATGAAACCTTGGAAACCTTAAGATTTGTGTGTAAGTATGAGACCCAAATATATTCCAAAATTTGACTTAATCAAGTGATTCCAA